>JAZHYW010035725.1:0-12796 GCA_037355805.1 Ixodes ricinus
GCGCCGCCGCAGCTCCGTGACGTCAAGCCCGCCTGTCTGTCTATATATGTGTTTACATTTTACCGGAATTGTTCGCGGGACCTATTTTTCGCGAGTTGTAGGCGATTTGCGAAAATTAAGTCATTTACAGTATATATATATATATATATATATATATATAGAGAGAGAGAGAGAAAGAGAGAGAGAGAGAGACTGCGAAGGGGCCTTGCGCAAGTACAGACACAAAAACAAAAAATAATAAAAATACCCGACAAAAAAAGAGCTGCCACTAATGTTTTCGGTAGCCCGCCAGGATCCATCGGCAGTCAGAGCAATCTGTTAGCTCTAGAAAAACAACGCTTCGGACTGACCTCTGCGTCCGAGTGGAAGGAATCGCGCTGGCGTGTGTAGCTACCGATCCGTGTCGGTTTGTTTAGGTTGCTATCTTTATTTGCCGCCGCGAGGGGCGGACGCGGAAACGAAGCGAGAACGTATTATACACAGATCCCCTGTTGACACATTCGCGGCCTGCCGCCGACTATACACACCAAACGGGCGTCTGTGGCCGAAAGGTCTGTACGAGCCCAGATCATTTGTGAGCCAATGCAAACGGAGACGTGTTTTCGCTGAATCCCGGCCGTCAACAACAAAATGGCCACCGTCTGTTGCCAGTTCCTCTGCTATCGTGGGAAAAGAAGAATACGTGTTTGTTCTATGGATGGTGATGATGGCTCATTGGGATCCCTTGTCAGAAAAAAAGCGCTTGGATGGAGGTATTCGTCGTTTCCTGTGTTTATGTAGGAGGAAATGGGCGCTCTTGCTTGTGTAATGGTTCCGAGTTAAGCCTCAACCGCTTCTCTCATCATACACGTTCTTTCTCGTTCCTCTTGTGGCGAAAATTTCAAATCAAAGTGTAATATTATTTTTTTTTTTTTGCGTGGTGGGGTGGGTTGAGGTTGAGATGATTGGCGGCTCATTCAGAAAATGCAAGACAGCTCTTTAGAAACTGAAGTTAGGAGAAGAATTACGAGACTTCCTGAGATAGCGCAACCTCAGGCAGTTTGTCACAGCCTTGGCCAAGCCGACGCGTCTCCTGGGTTAACTTGCTTGAAAACGGAGTCGTCTGCTTGAGAACTTTGCAACCACCTACACTTGAACACGGCCATTCACAGCTCACAAGCATTCATCTTCTCGTCGGTGTCTGTTAGGAAGACCTGTACGCTCAAAGCGTATGCTCGTGACGGATTTCCGTGGTCAATGTCGGTGGTTATTATTGATGCGAGCACGACATACACCAGCAGGGGTCCATATCGCATAAGCGAATGACGTTTTAGCAAGCAGCGCCATTTGAGCGAATCGAAGTTTTAGCGAATAACAGGGCGCATGTTAATCCACCTCCCCGCGCTGCGCTTACGCCGCTTCGCGGCGGCAGTCTGCGGCGGCTTATTACAAAAATGTTAACCCACTTGGCCCACCCGCAAACGCCGCTTCGCGGCGACCGACCATTCGCTAAAGTGTCTTTCGATGAAAAGTCGGCGTTCGCTAAAACGTTGTTCGACCAACGGAGTGCCAGCCACATCATATCACGATGAGCGAATGACGTTTTAGCGAACAGCGCCATTTGAGTTTGAGCGAATCGACGTTTGAGCAAATAACAAAACAAAAAAGGACATCAAAAAGACAACAGGCGACTTGCTGTTTCTAGAAAACGCACACACATACAAATATTTTCTTCAAGCAGCGTCGGCCCAGAGCGACTGGCGTCCCAGGCGACCGACGCCGCAGTGTCGCGCTCGTCGCGGCTTCGCCTCTTGATGCCTCCAGATTTCGCCACCGCGGAACAAACGCGCCGACAACCGTCAACTTTTTGTTTTTACTTTGATGTTTATGTTCACGTTCTCCTTCCTAAAGGAACACTGCTTAGCAGCAAGAAAATAAAATAACACACACACACATCAGGACACGCACACACACACACATAGCAATCAGGGGCCCCCAAAGAGATATGGGGCCACCACACCACGCAGAACCCAAACACAATACGGATCTCAAACTCACTCGCCCGCATGCGCAGAACCCGAAACTCTCGTTCTCGAGTTTCGGTGTTGGCGCTCGGCAAACATGGCGGCGCTCTTTCCGCTTGCTTCGGAGCAAATTCGTCAAGGTCGCTGCAGTATTAGCCGATTTCATTGCCAATGAATGGTGCAACCGGCTTTCGCTTTGCTTTATCTCGCTCAAGTCACAAAGAATGAGCGGTGGGCTCGCCCCATTTTAAGGATCGTCCCTGATTCTGGCCGTTCCTAAGCCTAAAGAGACGCGGTAACCGTTGACATGGCAACGTATTGCTACTCCGTGGCTCCGAGTGGATTTCGTTCGTGGCACGATACCTGCAGCTTGAAAACAAGTATTTCAAGGCTTCAAAGTCGCTCCAGCTCAGATCTAAATAGAGCAGCTGCTCGCAGGGTATGCTCGCTCGCGTTCGTCTCAGTTTCGGCATAGTTGAAGGCCTAAATCTTCGGCGACAGACGGTCAAAGCGCACACGAACGCCCAAAAAATCTGAGAACGAGCGCCAAATTAGAAGGCGCTACGGATTGGATTGTTTTGGCTGAATACAGCCAACAACATTTATACTGATTTTAGATTGTCTCTTGTTTTAGCCGGCTTGATTGGGATTTACCTTAACTATTATTTGTAAACAAAAAGTACTTGCTAAGCGCATATGTTTTACGTTTTTTTAATATTTTCTTTTTTGAATATTACGCTCGTTAGCCGCATTGGCGCTGCAAGCGGGAAACGTAAGCGCGCTGCGCTGCGTTGCGAAACCCCTATTCTATAAGCCGTCGACGCCAACCTTGTTGCGTTTGGGTCCCCCAATTTCTTAGGGGAACCCAAACATTGCGGCCCCCTATTCTAAAGCTCTCTATTGGGAGTTTTCGTAGATCATTTTCCCGTCCCGCAACGGCCTTCGCAACCCGGTACCGGCGGTACGATACCTGGAACTCTACAGCCAAGGCCATGGGCTCGCAGGCGCAGTAGCGGCTTCTTCGTTACGGGGGCTTAGTGGGGAAACGCGCTCTACGAAAACTCCTAATCAGGGAGTTTTCGCAGACTGCGTTTCTCCGCTAAGCCCTCCGCAACGAAGAAGCCGCTACTGCACCTGCGTGCGGTGGCCTTGACTGTAGAGTTCCGGGTATCGTAGCGGGTTGCGGAGAGCTTGCGGAACAGTGGAAACGATCTACGAAAACTCCCTATTATCTGTGGGTGCTGCGCTACGCTGCGTTTGCTACGCTCAACGTCGGAGCGTATCAGAGTCTCTCACTTCTGCGAAGAAACTTGTACAACACAAGTTACCCTATTTGGTTTTCGCTCCAGCTTGCACCTGTGACTTTCGGGGCAAAAATAGCGCCTACCAGAAAATAAAAAAGACGCCCATGAATGTGTCGAAGAGCTGGGCATTATCGACACCACAAAATATTGGAAGGCGGCTATACGCTTCAGGAAAACGACATATCCAGGCAAACGAGAAGACGACTCGTCACTCTTGAGCTTAAGTTACGCGTTGCTTTTGAATCTCAATAACAAAGTTACTCTTTGAGCGAATAACGAGTAACGGAATTTAGTATACTTTTTATATATGTATATATATATATATATATATATATATATATATATATATATATATATATATATATTCATATTTAGAGCCGCAGCTTTTAGGCGCTCGTTTCCGGCTTGAGCGGCGTCGGCGTAACCGTGAGGGGGAGGGGGGTACTTGACCCCCCCCACCGAGGTCACGTGACCTCCGTGACGTCACGGGGTCACGTGACCTCACGGGGGCCACGTGGCCCCCGTGGCGGAGTAGCAGGCAGGATGACGAGGTGAGGAGGAGGGGTATACCCTCCCCTCAGTACCCTTCCATCCTCCTCCTCAAGAGCTGCGCTCTAATTCGGCGTTACAAGGTTTTTTTTTTAATAATAATAATTTGTAACCGGCTTTCATCTTTTTTTTCACTTTCGATTACAATATGTTTTGGTTAGTAGTAAACAGCGGAATACCCAAGTAATCAGTTTGTGCGATCCGCACCCTTTTTTGATAGGATATTATTTTCTCGTGACGTCCACACATTTCACGTACGTTGGTTCAAAACTGTCGTGGTCCGGCATCGCGCAGGAACCCAAGGAAAAAGGGACCGCAAACATCCGCCTTCCGTTCGCGAAAAAAAAAAAATCTCTCGGAAGGGGGGAGCCTCGGTTCGAATCAAAGCCGAGGCTACACGCCGGTTGTTCGGTTTCCGCGGCCGGAAATTTGGACGGCTACATTGGCTCTAATCCTCTGCTGCCGCCCTGTTATATTCCTCTCGCATCCGCGGTCAGGGCGGCATTACGCCGACCACAGCGGCTTCCCGACGAGTTTTGTTTTTTGTCGCCGCCGGCAACAAGGCGGGATTAGGGTTGTTTCCGGCTTGGCGCCCGACTGTCGATGAACCGAACGAGGCCGTGGCGCGATTTCCTCTAATGGCGGCTACACGCAGTACAACATAAAAAAAGACAAAAACCTGCGACGCTTGCACGCAGCGACGCCAAGACGGACGCCGAGATTCAATCTCATCGAAGTTCCGAGTGCTTGCCGCTTGGCGTGGGTCGGGCGCCCACTTACGGTGACGTCACGCGTAGGCCTTATCTTCTAGGTGGTATTGGTCAAACCTGGTTCACGCGTTGGCGTTGAGTGTGACGGACTGCGTTGCATGCCGCTTGTCACCGCTTACGACGAGTAAAATCCATCGATAGTGCGCGTGGCCCTTGGCCCGTTAAGAATAGGTTTGCAGAAATAAGGGTTACTGTGCAGGCAATCTGGTGAACGATCATAGTGAAAAAAAAAGAAACAGCGAGATTAGGAACAAAAGAAAGGGGAACAAACATAACACCGTCTCAAAGCTCAGCTGAGTTTTGAGACGGTGTTGTTCTCTCTCCCCCCCCCCTTTTTTTTTTTTGTTCTATAGCCTCAATGCTTTTTTCAGTTTTCACTATGCCAGAGTTTGGTCAATCGGAGGAACGGGCAGAGCCAGGGCGTGCACCAGACACAGAGTAGAAGGCTTGGCATGCTCGTCGTGGTTACTTGGCGCATCAATCTGAAATATAGTTTTGATATAGACCATATAGGCGATTTAAGTGTCTTTTGTTCTCAAATACAGAACCGCTTCAGTTTCCCTTTAAGCCCTTGGAAGCAAATGGTGGTGGAGTACCAATCTCGGTGCACGTTTCTCGCCGGTTCACATGAAGATGGTTGTCGGTGCTTGTAAGAAGCGCGAAATGTAAATTCTAACAAAAAAAAACAAAAACGAAAGACGTTATCAAATTTTTGTAACGCGAAATTAGAGCGCAGCTCTTGAGGAGGAGGAGGGGAGGGAACGGAGGGGAGGGTATGCCCCTCCTCCTTCTCCGTACAATTCAGATTGGCGTTGAGGTCACGTGACGTCAGTTTTCCCGCTAAATCTAGCGGAGAAACTGAATTTGTTCATGAGTGACGTGACACGAAGTCATGTACCGTCGTTTTCCCCGCTAAACATAGCTGGAAAATTGACGTCACGTGAATCTCACACCAATTCGATTTCCCGCTAAATTTAGCGGAGTGGTTACGCCTACGCCGATGGCGACGCCTCGAAACCCGGAAGTAAACGGGCGCCTAAGAGCTGCGCTAAAACACTGGCGCCACTTATCGGGTAGCTCGGGAACGCTTTCCGATCTGCGTATATTTTACGCGCTTCCCTTTGGCCGCGTGCTTGAAACGATTCTGACAATGCCATTAGCGACCCTTTGTCGTACATCGATCTCGAAAACACTCGGCAGAACCTTCAGGCTAGCCTTTACGCAGATGGGGAGTGTTCCAGTGTTACCCGAAAAGTGGCGCCTCGTGTGCCAGTGGAGGGCGTTTGTTAAACCACTGTCGTGCCGAGGTAAGTAGCGCTTGAACAGAAAACAAGCTGGTATAGTGTTTCTTTCCTAAATTCTTACGAATCGGCTCGAAAACAGATGAACTCGAAGTTTGCGCCACAGATCGAGACACCTGTTCAATTCCAGATTCCATCAGAATTCGGTGTACACCGACTCAACTGTCTGACGACACGCTGCTGCGGCGACGCTGCTGTCTGTACAGCGCATGCGCAGACGCCTCCTCACACACGAATCTGGTTTTACGCACGCGCAGTCCGCACCTGATGCGGGTTTGTTTGTAAACAGCGCGTTGGATGTGTACGTAGACGCGAATCTTCCCATTCAGCAAGTCTTCCGGCGGTCTTCGCTCGGTCCTTTTATTACCCAGGTCCCCATATCCCATCGCAGCTTGGGTTATTGCAAATGAAACAGCATAGACTTTTTTTATGCGTTAGGATAAGAACGCTTGTTTTGACGAAAACCCGGTTCTGTCTTTCGTTTGTCAGCGTTGGGAGAGAGGGAGAAGGAGGGAGAGGGTGACGCGTGCGACGCTCCCATTGGCCCGAAGCGCTGACGTCAGCACGCGTCAACCCTCCCCTCTCTCCCCGGCGCTGACAAACTGACAGACACCACCGGGTTTTCGTCAAAACGAGCCCTTTCGTTTTCGTCAAAGTCACGCGCACAGCTGGCGCCTTAGCCAGAGAGGAGTATAGGCGCTGCGTAACACCTCCTAGAATAACAAAGCCGTAGTGCTGAATGAGATGGCGTCATCAGAGAAGGCCAACGCTGAACTCCGATTGGAAACGAGTGCCGCGTCAGCGCTCGGCTTCGAGTCAAGTTTGAGCCGAACGTTGACGCAATCGTCGTGTCCAATCTGTGCCCAGCATTCGCCTTCTCTGATAGCGCCATCTCATTCATCACTACGACTTTGTTATCTAGGAGATGCTAGCCGCGGCGCGGTGGAATGCGGTGTGCTCAATTGCCGCTCTGCCCCGTCGTTGGTTATCCTTCACTCTGGGTTTCCGTAGAAGCGGCGCGTGCGTTGTGATGTGTAGTAGTTAAAACGATGGACGCGGTTCCTTCACGAGGATATGGATGTGATTCCATGAGGGTATGCTGTGATTCCTTCCACGAGTGATATGGATGACCGTATCCAAGGATCGTCGACGTACTCCGACAGGCAGAGTAGAAAAAGCGGTGAAACAAATTACAGGAAGATCGATCGGTATGGCCATTGAGAAACTCACACACGTTCCCTTTGGGAGACGCTAACACTGACCCCGTAACAAGGCCAAAAAGTCGCAGTAAAAAAAAAAAATAGAGGAAGCAAGAGAGAAAGCCAAAAGAAAAAGTGAAGGGGTAATCGTTTGCATTTCCAAAAGGGGACGTGTACGTGGCGTTTCCAATGGTTCTGCTGACGCATTTCCTAGGAATACACCAATGAATCATTCCTGTAATTTTTACTTTCCGAAAACTATTTTGCCCTGTTATAGGTTGCAGTATAGCGTGGCCCCTGTTTGTATAGCGTGTATTTCCCATTCAAACGCTACTTCAAAAGAAGAAAAAAGAAAAAAAGAGTCATAAAAAAGACAAAAAATACATGACGCGCGAAGTTGTAATTGGGACTCTTTTGTAGCTTTTACGTACGCGATAGTAACAAATTACAGCCGAGGCGAACTTACGAAATGACGATTCCCTAGTTGTTTTTTCATCTTCCTTTCTTTTTCACGGTCCGGTAAAGTCGAGTGTCTTGTCTTTGCTTTGTTTTCTTTAGTAACTTGTGTTTGCCATCTCTATACTTCTAACACTCACCACGTTTTGTAGCAACTAATCGTTAGTTCTTAGGAATTTCCGTGAAAGATTTTGGTACGTCTAAAGTTGCCACTGCGGAATTTAAATCAAATAAAGGGATGTATAACGTCGACACGTCTTCTGTGTATTACCTATACCCGATGCAACACTCTTGCAGAATTGTATTCTTGAAAGGTAGAAAAAGAATTGATCTAGATAAGCGGAAAAATGGCATGGAGAAAAGTTTATTTGGTTAGGCTTGAACCTCGCGGCCCGCAATATTCATCGTCACGGTGTTTTAATGCGAAAGCATTAACTGTCCCATGGAGCGAGCCGACGTCATCAGCTGCCGCGCCAAACGGCAAATAAATTCCCCTCTCCAAGTGAAGCCGAAATCTGAAGGCTTCCCAGCTTTGAAGCCGCGCAAAAAGCCGAGCCAAACGGCAAATAAATTCCTCTCTCCAAGTGAAGCCGAAATCTGATGGATAGGGCTCCCATTGGCTGGCGCGCGTCATAGTTTCAAGGAACGAGGCTCTCATTGGCCGAGGCGCGTCAGTTTCAAGAAGAGCCACACCATGGCGCTACGTGCCCGCGCCAGAGCGCGCCGGGAAAATGAAGCGTTTGGCTGGCGGGGCTCCAGAGAGAGCCCGCTCGAGACTACTCCGGAGCGCAGCGCGGCCACTTCACGAGAACGTGCGCAAGAACGACATTCATGCTTTCGCATTCACAACTCATAAGAAGTGCTCTAGGTGTACCTCGAGCCTTTTTTTTTGTTTTTGCTTTCGTTTTGTTTTTTCTTGCAGAAATAGGGATTTTTTTTATCGCCAATTTATGTTAAAGGGATCCCAATATCATTCCAATTGAAATACTCGAAATGTTTCTCTGCTTGTCTCGCGATACTTTTTTTTTTTTTTTAGTGATTGAGTGAGATTTTCTTTAGAAAATAACGAAGGAAAGAGAGGGATTTACGGAACGAGAGGTTAGTTTCGAAGTATGGGGTCATTTTTTTTTTCTGTTCCGCTCAGTGAAAAGTTTGAACATGCCCGTACTGCTTGCAGTCAGAGGGTCGTACCTGATAGGCAGGTATCGCATGCGAAACCTATCTAAATTTTTCTTCCCGGTAGATACGATGGGAATACGGCGTGAAGCACGATATGAAGAAGTGATGATAAACCTTGAGACAAAACTCGATATGTAGCCGTTCGCCGTGGGTTTTCATTTTAATTCTCGCATTTATAACACCACAGTTTGTGAAAGTAGAAGCCGCAATGAAAAATATATACCAGAACAACAAAAACCGAGGTTTACTGTAACTGCTAAAAACAATTTTATTGCCTGTGAGCGAGTCATTTAGAAGTGTTCGACATCTGCGATAATAAAACTCTGGTTTCTTTCCGCTCCGAATACGGAAGTAAGAGAAACCCTCTGATACTTTACACGCTTCCTATTGCACTTTCCAACGAACACAAAGACACGTGAAGATATGAGTCACTTTTCCCGTAGCATTTGATATGCTTTCAGTCATTGTAATCAATATTCTTTTGTCATCGCGTTGCTTGGGGTACAGATGGAACATATATCTCCGGTGTTTCCTCACCTCTTTACACCCTTGCCGCTCCCTTTAGTACACCTGCCGTTTGTTATATTTTCACTCCTTTTCCGCTCCTTTTGGGAGAGCCGGTGTGCCTGCGTTATTTTTCTACTCTTTTTCCTCCCCGCGTGGCTTTCATCTGAAGATTCCTTTCTTTTGTTTCTTCCGGCTTTTGTTTTATTTGTGCAGGGTCATAAATGGGGTCGAAATGAGAGACAAGGCGGAAGTACGTTCCTGTGTTTACCGGATATCAGGAGAGAAGGTGGACCGCGCCCGGTATCGGCATCGAGGTTTCACGATTTCTTTGTCTCACCTTCGCCGGGAACAATGGAACCTCCGATATCATGGATACTTAGGTTCACTGGTCTGGATTTCGTACCTTTCTTCCTCCCCCCCCCCCTTTTTTTTTCGTTACTTGTTTTGGTGCTTGCCACGTAACAAAGAGGGTCCTTTCTTGGCAGGAGGAACGCGCTGTGTCGAGTGGTCTCCGGCCGGCTATAGCTCCCCCCTCCCCATCCCCCTCGTAAATATAATGCGGGATCGAGTTCGAGCATTGGTGTCGATTCTCCCAAGCACGGGCTGCCTACGTGAACCGTTGCGCGGCTATAAAACATTGGTGCGATTTTAACGTCGACTATCGTCACCCACAACTGAAGAAACGAAGGGCGTGGCTTATTATGTTAACTCACGCCTCTTGCTTCGTGATTCGTTCTTCCGGTGCTCTTCCTGACTAACGCCGCGATCTGATTGGCTGCGCGGCGATAATTAGATGCGTGGTTCGAATGCCGCGTGACAAGTTTTCTCCTCGAGCTCATTGCCATGCATCATTCGAAGCAGGGATCTCGCGGTGACTCGCATTCCACTTTGTATGCAGACTGTATTTTGTATGACGTGTACGGAGTGAGCCCAGCCTTATGCTGTCGGTGGCTATGGTCATAGCTGTCCTGGTGCTGTCGTGGTCATCCCCCTCTAGTTTGATTCGTTACAGCAGTCATCGTCCTCGTCGTCAACATAGTCATCTACATCATCATCCTCATCACTTCTTTTGAGGGGACACCGAAGTAAATAAAATAAGCGTCAGCAACCAAACCGAACGAAGCAATACGTCGAATATGAAGGAGGATAATGCATTGGCTGGGGTGTGGTGAATACCGCTTTATATCGAATAGTGCCGTGTCATCCACAGCTTTGGAACGCTGCAGAGAGCTGGCGTGTCGTGGCTTGCCTTGTGAAGGATGATGCATGATGCAGCGCTATTCGATTCGAACTAATATTCGCACGCCCTAAATGCCTGGTCCAGAGCAATCTGAGCTGGTTCAGAACCCAGACAGTTGTGTTGGTTCCGGCTCCTTCGTTTGCGATTTACTTGATCGATTGGGCTGGAGGAACCGTTTTTGAGCCAGCGTGCACTCTGGTAAAAAGTCGATACACTATAAAGGAAGCACAACCGCACATATCCCTCGTGTGCGTCGCCTGCGATCTGGCAGCGTAAGTTGCCCTAGAACAGTTTTCTTTTTCTTTTTACCGATGTAAGCTTTTTTTGCTTTACTTTTTTAATCTAAGTTTTTAGTGCCAACCAGGCCTCTTAGCAAATTGGACCACGATATGTGAGAAATCGATTTTTGCGGACCGCGATAACGCTCGAGAAATCGATTTTTGCGGACCATCTTGTTCTGGGCGCTTATTTCGTCCACCATTCGGTGTAGTAAATAGGTGTCACTAATTTCTGTTTCGACATCTTAATCATATTGTGGCTGAGCAGAGACGGCGAAACGACCACTCAGGATCCACTATCACGATTTCTCCTTCATTTCTGAGCACTTGATGCCGTCAAGGCGGTGCTCCATCTTCGTTACGGACTCCTGATTTTACTCGCCACTTTATAAGGTTTGGTTCTCTTTTGCTGACGGCACCCGACGGACGCTTCATTTTAAAGAGCTCCGCCGGTTTTCTAGGTGCGCGCTAAATCATGCGGTGCATCCTGAAAAAAAAAAAAAAAAGAACTCAGATCGGAAGGTACTGGTATATTCTGATAGATTTTCCATGAAAAGAACGAGAGAGAGAAAGAGATAGAGAGAGAGATGAACAGCGTAGAATTTTTGGGGGACGGGTTCAAGAAGAAGAGCGGAGTGAGCGTTCAAATTTCCAAACGACAGGTAAACCGTTAAAAACTAAAGCTCTATCTGGTAATAATTGGATCAGTGCCGATTGGCTATGAAGGCACTGCGGCGACATAATATAAGCGCATGAGGTCCAGGTACACAGCGAGTCAAACCTGACGGTACAACATTGCGTGTTTGTTTGTGCTATGCTATCGCCGCTTCTGCTGCATGTCGCCCATGACGTTAGAAGTGGATTGATGGATGTCCAGCAGCGTTTCGCTTTGCGGGATCCAGACGTGGGCCGCACCTTCCCGCCAAAATGGCCCGTAAGCGTGCCAGAGCCATCCCTAAAGGGGCCATCGATCCCCCTTCAGTGAAATAACTTTTAGCGGATATAGATTGACTACGGTGTAAAGATATAGAAATTGACTGTAGCGTTTGCCTGAAAAATCTCAGAATGCCTGGAATGCAGTATTTAAGAAGCGAACGTTTAAATTTGTTTTAGAAGGCATCTCGGCTGTTGCTTCTGGGGAGTGAAGAGACACATTATGAGTCTGACGTCACGTGACCTGACAGCCCTGACGCGACGGGTGTCGCATGATGTGACGTCACGGTGTCAGGCCATGGTGTCACTTGACGTCACTTATTGCGTGACGCAGTGTCAGGCGTCCTGCCATGACATCACGTGTCCGCGTCTCGTGATATGAGGTAACGTGACGTTCGCTTGCGCACGGGATTGTGCGGACTCAGGATCACTTGGCTACAACTCGAACGCCGATGGAGAATGCGTCGTCATCTAGGATTACCTCGAGATAGAAAAAGTAATTTATTTTTATTTGAAAAAAAAGTAACCGATACGTTTTATTGTAAAATTCCCGCGTCGTTATCACACTGCAACACCGAAAAAACAACCCGAAGTAATGTGTAATAATGAACTAAATAAATGCAGAGAATTGAGTGGCGCAATCTTACATCGAATTCGGATGGTTTTAACCGGCTCGCCTTCGTCTATCTTCTCTAATAATGGCGTTGTGTCCTCGGTAATTTACTAGACGTGTAGTCAGGGAGGTTACAGAGAAAGAGAGAAAAGACTTGAGAGAGAAAAGGGAGAGAGAGAAATGCGCTTATTCCGGATGTGGCGTGAAATCCTTCATAACTGGCGACTGTAATTCATCCATTTAGAGAGCGTAGTATCTATTCTTAGGCTAATGCGCTTCTGGCTGCTCGTTATCTAAATTTATTAGCCCTGCGCACAAAGCGCGATCAGTTACTGCGATCATTACAGCTACGAGACGCTATAACTGTGCACCGCGCAATGTTCTACAAAGTGAAGTTAAAGGTACAGCCGTCCTTCTTTCACATCTTAGTTGTGATGGAAAAAGTGACCTAAAGCTGATTCCGT
>JAZHYW010035730.1:0-23382 GCA_037355805.1 Ixodes ricinus
GCGATTTAGTCGGCAGTCACCTCCTTTCCACTTGTTTTCTTTCTCGGCGTGTCGGGCCATGGAGGAGAGGTGGATCGGCTTCGTTTCACGACCGAGATGGTCATTCCGGAATGACCCGTGACGTCATGGATTTCCGCGTGCAGAATTTCGGCATAAACTCCCGCCGTCAATATTGCTCTAAATCTTTTTTCTCGCGTAAATTCTTCTTTTTTTCACACGCGCGTTTCAATTAGACTGTTTAAATATTTTTAAGGGTTCTTTAAGCCTTTGAGGCTTGTCAACTGGACATATATAAGTTGATAAACTCTGCACTATGAGCCTAAATTAACCATGTGCGCAGCATTGCATGTTAGGAACTCAACCATGATGTATAACCCTTTCTGACGACGTGACAGTTCCTGACAGTTTTATTTATTTTCTTTTATAAGTCTAAACTACTTTATTTTCATGGCCATGCGCCACGGTGTTAGGTGACTCTCCATGGCCGTGCACCAGGGTACGACCCACACCAACCACAAGCGAGGAATGTTTCTGCAGAGTTCCCATATCGCGCGGCTACGAACCGTACCTGCGAAACATGGTCCGGCGATGGAGTGTGTTCCCACCAGGACGGCGGCCATGATGCAGACGACTCCGACCGAGCAGCCAGGCCCTATGAGGCGGCCCTCCGGTTGTTCCGGAGGAAGTCGGCAAACTTGGCACCGCAGCGACGACTGACGATGTATTTTCCCACAGCGTTGCGCAAAAGAAGAGGAAAGGGGGGAGGTGCATTTAAAACACTTTCAGCACACAAAATGTGCTTTATCAGCTGAATTTTGTGAGAAAAGCGACTTGAAGGACCACGATAAAGAACCGCCACGAGATCCCGACGTCACGTGACTCTGTTACCTCAGAGTCACCTAACATCAGAGTGTAACACGACGTCACGGAGTTAAGTAATGTCACACGCACACCTAGCACGTGCCCAAGTTCATTCAAAACGCAACACAATGTTGATTCGAGATCACTTGACGAAAAGTGGGTTGCTCAAATACAAGTTTCTGGAACTAGCTGATTAGTTGTTAACTAGTTGTTACTGCTTTCTACAGTCAGCAAATACATAAGAGAAGTACAATCAATATCAGGTAAGATGTAACTGTGAACATGTACCCATAAAGTAGAAAAATGCAAAACTGAAGATTTTCAATAATATAGTTTAGTAATATTATGAGAGTAACCGCAAAAAGTTCTGGTGGACTATTAAACCAAAACAAAGTGAAAATATTGTTTGCTTCACGAATGAGAACGGGGATGAGTTGAGTCCCATGGAAATATGTGAACAGATCAGTCAGTACTTCAGCAACGTTTTTCTGGGGACATTTGAACGAATTCAGATCCTATTGCCCAAAATATGATGAGCAATACAATATGACTAATGTAAATTTTCTGTGATTGGAATTTTGAAACTAATAGAGGTACTATACCAGCAAACACAGCTCCAGATCCGGACAACATTTCGTCAAAACTCCTCAAGCTGTTCTTAACTCTCCGCTTTTATTTTCAAGAATCCTAGACAATGATGAAGTACCCAGTGATTGGAAACATTGCCGAGTGATTCCGATTCATGAAGATGGTTCCAGAAATGGAATTGTCTAAGTATAGGTCAATATCCTTAACTTGTGCACCTAGCAAACTTATGAAGTACATTGCATTTTCAGTGTATATCAATGGACTTGTGTATGTATGATAAATTTATCTTTCTGAACCAGCACGGTTTCAAAACATCGCACTCACTACGAACGCAGCTTTTTTAGTTCACTAATGATATTCATGAAACCATATCGCGGACAAATATTCATACATATTTTATTGATAAAAAAAAAACTTTCGATTATATATTTCATTACCCTCTCATTGTAAAAATAAGATAGATAAAATAAATCCATGTATGAAGGAGTGAATTTCAGTTTTTCTTTTCAATCCCGTACTCAGAACATTCCTTAAGAATATAGGAATTCATCACATCAAAATCAGGAGTGCCCCAGGCAATCGTGCTTAGTCCGTTGCTCTTTCTTATTTACATGAATGACTTGGCCTCACTATTCAATCCAACATAAGGTTGTATACTGACGATAGTATGTTGATAGAAAGATTGAACTCCTGGAGAACTTTGTGATGTTAGACAATCGCTTGTCGAAGAATGGTGTCAGGTGTGTGCGATGGAAAATAAACGGTTCTAAACGAATCACATGAACTTTACTAACAAGCGTTCTCCTACTCAGTTTAAGTGCACACTTTTAAATATTGTCATCGAAAATGACTCCCGCGAATTGAACAGGATCTAAACCCGGGTAGCGGGTTCTGAATCCGTTCAAAGTGCCCACAATCTGACGGAGGCTTTTTGCGCAAAGGGGCCGCGTAACCGGCTTTCGGTTGCATGCCATACCTTCGGATTCGGACTATTCGACAGAAGTCCAATGGGGGTTTTGACGTGCCAAACCAGCGAAAGGCATCTGGCACGCCCCACCAGAGGACGAGGATTTATCGTCAGTCCTCCGCTGAGGCTTGCCAGATGCCCTTCGTTGATTTGGCGTCAAAACCCGGAATTGGGCTTTTCCGAATAGTCAGAACTCAAAAGGTATCGGACTCAGCTTCGCATTCCAATTCCTCAGCTCGAAGCACAGCTCCTTAAAAAATCACAGGCACGCCAGAAACCACAAATGACTGTTTCAGCTTATGTTGTTCGATGCGGTACATGTGCAAACCTTGCACGCTTATTGAAGAAAAAGGAACGAGAAAATTTAGACACAGTGTTATTTTTCGCACAATGCCGCCACAGTTTCAAATTCTATTGTCTTTCCAGTGCCTTTGCGTGTAAAAACAACAACAACAACAAAAGAAAAGAGTAAAGAAGCAAATAGATATTTTTACTGCGCACTCGAGCATGTACTGACATAATAAGCATTGGCAAATGGTAATGCACAGTAAGTCGGGAAAAATGCTACGAGAACGTAGCAGGTAGATATATAGAATGATTGTCGTAGCGTTAATTGCAATACGCCAAAGAAAGCAATATAAAGAAAATAAATGAGTAGTTTTTCACTAAGCAGTGACTCTCGCGTTCCGGTGTAAAACCCTCTCACTTTACTAGAAGTGAAGCTAAATAGGACATGTATACGTTTATAAATGAAGGACAATGACCGAAAGGGTGTGAACTGGAACGAACTTCATTGTGTTGGTTGAAGTCTTATCACGGGGACCACCATCATCGCTGTACAGTTCGATCGATGTGTTCATAAATAAGAAGGCTTCTATATTTGTACATGCCTGTATGGACTGGCCAGGTGATGGCCCATTCGTCACATGCCGATTCGTCATAGGTCAACTGGTCAACTACAACGGGTCATGGGAAAATCTGTCATGGGGAACTCGTCGTCAGTTAGCTCATTAAAAAAGGAACGCGCGAGGTGGCGGCACTCGAATTCACATGACACTGCACAGACATGCATGTTTGCTGACATATCAAAAATCGAATTTATAAATACTGCATGCATTTATAAATTGCACAAATTTAAAACTAGCTCCTGCTTGGTACAACCACTAAACTGAGGTATGCGATAAATACAAATAAAGGTACATTAAAATAGAGACCATTTAGTAACGTAAGTACATCGCAAACATTTTGTTTCCTGCCAGGTTCAATCTGATCAAGAATGTACAACCGACAAACCCTCGGAGAGCGAGAAAACGATGCCCTAAAAATTTAGTCGGGAGCATTTTTCCCGCGTTTCGCGTTTGGTCCGTTTTCCCGGTGCTGTTTTTGTCTCGAGCACTATTTTCTGCGAGAAGTTTGTCCGGGACCATTTTGACCAGGACCATTTTGTCCGGGCCATTTTTTTCCGGGACCATCTTCTCCGGAGTTTGCGCTTGGGAACATTTTTTCCCCGTTGTCTATTTGTCCGGCGTTATTTTGTCCGGGACTCGTTTCGACTAGTACCCATTTTGTCCGAGGCAATAGCCTTTGTCAGGGGCCATTTTGTCCAGCGCCATTCTGTTCGCGGCCATTTTTTCCAGGACCATTTTGACCGGACTCTCTTGTGGTGATCTATTTTGTCCGAATCCCCTCATTCCGGGGAACGACTCGCCTATTTGCTTCGTCGCTTCCGTATTGGCGCTAATAGGCAGCTCGAAGGCAGCACTACTGACGTCGGGAAAGACCACATTAAGAGCTGCCCCAGCAGTATACGGCAAAGGCAGCACTACTGACGTCGGGAAAGACCACATTAAGAGCTGCCCCAGCAGTATACGGCAAAGGCAGCACTACTGACGTCGGGAAAGACCATATTAAGAGCTGCCCCTGCAGTATACGGCAAAGGCAGCACTACTGACGTCGGTAAAGACCACATTAAGAGCTGCCCCAGCAGTATACGGCAAAGGCAGCACTACTGACGTCGGGAAAGACCATAATAAGAGCTGCCCCTGCAGTATACGGCAAAGGCAGCACTACTGACGTCGGGAAAGACCACATTAAGAGCTGCCCCAGCAGTATACGGCAAAGGCAGCACTACTGACGTCGGGAAAGACCATAATAAGAGCTGCCCCTGCAGTATACGGCAAAGGCAGCACTACTGACGTCGGTAAAGACCACATTAAAAGCTGCCCCAGCAGTATACGGCAAAGGCAGCACTACTGACGTCGGGAAAGACCATAATAAGAGCTGCCCCTGCAGTATACGGCAAAGGCAGCACTACTGACGTCGGGAAAGACCACATTAAGAGCTGCCCCAGCAGTATACGGCAAAGGCAGCACTACTGACGTCGGGAAAGACCATAATAAGAGCTGCCCCTGCAGTATACGGCAAAGGCAGCACTACTGACGTCGGGAAAGACCACATTAAGAGCTGCCCCAGCAGTATACGGCAAAGGCAGCACTACTGACGTCGGGAAAGACCATAATAAGAGCTGCCCCTGCAGTATACGGCAAAGGCAGCACTACTGACGTCGGTAAAGACCACATTAAGAGCTGCCCCAGCAGTATACGGCAAAGGCAGCACTACTGACGTCGGGAAAGACCACATTAAGAGCTGCCCCTGCAGTATACGGCAAAGGCAGCACTACTGACGTCGGGAAAGACCATAATAAGAGCTGCCCCTGCAGTATACGGCAAAGGCAGCACTACTGACGTCGGTAAAGACCACATTAAAAGCTGCCCCAGCAGTATACGGCAAAGGCAGCACTACTGACGTCGGGAAAGACCATAATAAGAGCTGCCCCTGCAGTATACGGCAAAGGCAGCACTACTGACGTCGGTAAAGACCACATTAAAAGCTGCCCCAGCAGTATACGGCAAAGGCAGCACTACTGACGTCGGGAAAGACCATAATAAGAGCTGCCCCTGCAGTATACGGCAAAGGCAGCACTACTGACGTCGGGAAAGACCACATTAAGAGCTGCCCCAGCAGTATACGGCAAAGGCAGCACTACTGACGTCGGGAAAGACCACATTAAGAGCTGCCCCTGCAGTATACGGCAAAGGCAGCACTACTGACGTCGGGAAAGACCACATTAAGAGCTGCCCCAGCAGTATACGGCAAAGGCAGCACTACTGACGTCGGGAAAGACCATATTAAGAGCTGCCCCTGCAGTATACGGCAAAGGCAGCACTACTGACGTCGGGAAAGACCACATTAAGAGCTGCCCCAGCAGTATACGGCAAAGGCAGCACTACTGACGTCGGGAAAGACCATAATAAGAGCTGCCCCTGCAGTATACGGCAAAGGCAGCACTACTGACGTCGGTAAAGACCACATTAAGAGCTGCCCCAGCAGTATACGGCAAAGGCAGCACTACTGACGTCGGGAAAGACCATAATAAGAGCTGCCCCTGCAGTATACGGCAAAGGCAGCACTACTGACGTCGGTAAAGACCACATTAAGAGCTGCCCCAGCAGTATACGGCAAAGGCAGCACTACTGACGTCGGGAAAGACCATATTAAGAGCTGCCCCAGCAGTATACGGCAAAGGCAGCACTACTGACGTCGGTAAAGACCACATTAAGAGCTGCCCCAGCAGTATACGGCAAAGGCAGCACTACTGACGTCGGGAAAGACCATAATAAGAGCTGCCCCTGCAGTATACGGCAAAGGCAGCACTACTGACGTCGGTAAAGACCACATTAAGAGCTGCCCCAGCAGTATACGGCAAAGGCAGCACTACTGACGTCGGGAAAGACCATAATAAGAGCTGCCCCTGCAGTATACGGCAAAGGCAGCACTACTGACGTCGGGAAAGACCACATTAAGAGCTGCCCCAGCAGTATACGGCAAAGGCAGCACTACTGACGTCGGTAAAGACCACATTAAGAGCTGCCCCAGCAGTATACGGCAAAGGCAGCACTACTGACGTCGGGAAAGACCATAATAAGAGCTGCCCCTGCAGTATACGGCAAAGGCAGCACTACTGACGTCGGGAAAGACCACATTAAGAGCTGCCCCAGCAGTATACGGCAAAGGCAGCACTACTGACGTCGGGAAAGACCATAATAAGAGCTGCCCCAGCAGTATACGGCAAAGGCAGCACTACTGACGTCGGGAAAGACCACATTAAGAGCTGCCCCTGCAGTATACGGCAAAGGCAGCACTACTGACGTCGGGAAAGACCACATATAAGAGCTGCCCCAGCAGTATACGGCAAAGGCAGCACTACTGACGTCGGGAAAGACCATAATAAGAGCTGCCCCTGCAGTATACGGCAAAGGCAGCACTACTGACGTCGGGAAAGACCACATTAAGAGCTGCCCCTGCAGTATACGGCAAAGGCAGCACTACTGACGTCGGGAAAGACCATAATAAGAGCTGCCCCTGCAGTATACGGCAAAGGCAGCACTACTGACGTCGGGAAAGACCACATTAAGAGCTGCCCCAGCAGTATACGGCAAAGGCAGCACTACTGACGTCGGGAAAGACCATAATAAGAGCTGCCCCTGCAGTATACGGCAAAGGCAGCACTACTGACGTCGGGAAAGACCATTGCTAATAAGAGCTGCCCCTGCAGTATACGGCAAAGGCAGCACTACTGACGTCGAAAGACCATGACAAGACCAGGCATATGGCGGAAAGGAGCTGCCCCAGCAGTATACGGCAAAGGCAGCACTACTCGACGTCGGGAAAGACCATAATAAGAGCTGCCCCTGCCGTATACGGCAAAGACCATCGACGCCGGGAAGAACTACACTGAGCTGGCCCCTGCAGTATACGGCAAAGGCAGCACTACTGACGTCGGGAAAGACCACATTAAGAGCTGCCCCTAGCAGTATACGGCTAAAGGCAGCACTACTGACGTCGGGAAGACCACATAAGAGCTGCCCCTGCAGCATGCTGCAAAGGCAGCACTACTGACGCGGAAAGACCATATAAGAGCTGCCCCTGCAGTATACGGCATAAGGCAGCACTACTGACGTCGGGAAAGACCACTAAGAGCTGCCCCCGCAGTATACGGCAAGGCAGCACTACGCTGACGTCGGGAAAGACCGCATAGGCCGCCTCTGCAGTATACGGCAAAGGCAGCACTACTGACGTCGGGAAAGAGCCACATTAAGAGCTGCACAGCACTGCCAGTATGAGCCGGCAAAGGCAGCACTACTGACGTCGGGAAAGACCATAATAAGAGCTGCCCCTGCAGTATACGGCAAAGGCAGCACTACTGACGTCGGTAAAGACCACATTAAGAGCTGCCCCAGCAGTATACGGCAAAGGCAGCACTACTGACGTCGGGAAAGACCACATTAAGAGCTGCCCATCAGTATACGGCAAAGGCAGCAATGTAAAGCTGTCACTTTAAAAATAAAATTGTTTAGTTTAGTTAATTGTTTAGTATGGTGGGGTTACATAAGAAAAGTTGTTCATTAAACTGTTCCTTAAATGTACCCAAAAATATTTCTACCGCATTGCTATCAGGGATTGAACGAATTGGACGAATTGATCCGTCAATCTACCATGTTTAGAAATTCATGTATTGATAAAGAGTCACCATATTCTTGCTAAGGTGACTGAAATCACATTAATCTAATTTTAATCATATAAATAGGATTTATTTGATTTAAAAAAATCATGATTTTCATCTACTCTGGTAGATAGCAAAAGAGAAGCACGTCAAATTATGTGACACTTGTCGTAACATCGTACCTCCTATTACAAAAAAAGAAAGAAAAACTTATTTTGTTGTAAACGCTTCTTCAGAGTACCTCCTTGGGACAGTGACTTGCACGTCTAGGAAGGCTTTTCTGAACAGTTCACGTTTTAGAAACAAGTGAACGTAGACTCATAGCCGTGAACATTAACACGTGACGCTGTAGCATTACACGGGAGGGGAGCGTCACAGATGTTATCTGAGAAGACCACGGACACGTCTGGTTGCGAACTATATATTATCTTCTGCTGTCTTGGTTGCTCTCATGACAAGAAATTCGGACAATGATGCTTTACGGGTATAACCTGGAAGTATGGATAGCAGTGAGCAAGCTCTCGTGGTTTTTATATCAGGAGATGTCAAGATGTCCGAGATAAAGGACTTGAATCATTATCTCAGTTCCACTTGAATATTGTACCCGTCTTTGCCGCGGCATACTGACGCATTCCAGCATATCTCAACATACTTGATGAGGTCCAGGATGTCATAACATGAACATCATGTTCATGATGTTCAAACCCGATACTGGGATGAGGGGAAAAAGGAAACTTTAAAGCTAAAGAAAAAGGTAGAGAAGATTACGTCTCAAACGTAGCTAAATTGCTTATTTTCTCGCGCCTTGTATGCCCCACATAGACACCAACAAATCCTCTCCCGGACATAGACTTCGTTCACAATGCACCGATTGAACTCTTAGATACATATGATTCAGTCACCGAATAGCCTCTTAGAGATGTCCAGTCATTCTCGATACAATCATCACCAACTTCCCTCATAGACAAACTTTGTTCAAAATGCCAGATTGGATCTATTAACAGTATTAAGGATGGACTTTAAGTATATTGTGTTTGAGTAACCACTTGAAATAGGTTTAGAAAACTTGTACTTTATTTGAAGTACATCCTCTCAGTTAGTATTTACACTTTACTTAAAGTATTTTTTGTTGGTACTTTCCGAGGAAAGTACAACTCTCGACTTAAAAAATACGTTTCCCAAATTTGGTATTTTAAAATTTGCGTAGCAAAATTATGAATGTAAACTTCTAAGAAATACTAGAGGGATGTTCTACTCTCACCAAAAACGCGAGCGGACAATACATCGGTCTATTTGTTTTGGGGCGGCAAGCCCGCAGCATTTGGAACTCTCGCTACTTCTCGCTCGGTCAGCAAAAGCCACGAGGTAAAAAAGTATTAGAAGGGGACACTCCTCCACAAGAGGATTGCTCGCGCAAGCTGCAGTGCTAACGTCATGCTCTCTCCTAGTACATTTAGCCCCCTTGGTGCGAGCTATGCAAGCGGTCTCCAAATTCAGAAAACAAAGGGACTTTGAATTTGGCACCATTTCCGAAAATAATTACACTGTGACCCCTTGACTTAATCCAATATTCGCTGCCATTTCTGAAAATAACTGGTGCATACCCGATCACTTCTGGTACAATGCATACCAGTTAAAAAAAATTCTGTATAGAGGGAAAGGAAGCGACTATGAAATGCTGTGTTAACAAGTACCCCAGTGAAAAAGCCATTTGTATGAGAAAGTTCTTGTGTCCAATAAACACATTTGAATCATACAAGATATATAAGAACAAGTACGAACTTATTAAGAACCTATAAAGGTATATAATAACTTATAAGCACCACCTAAGAAACTTATAAAGAAATCTTTAACAAAAATTTCTTATGTGATCTTATATATCTTATATAGTTCTTATATGGTTTTATATGGATCTTATATGTTCTTATATATCCTGTATGATTCATACGCGTTTATTGAACACAAAAATTTCTCACACAAATGAGATTTTTTTATAGGGTACTTGTATACTTTCGTTTCATAGTACACTGCATTTATAATATTTTACTTTAAGCATATTCCGCCCGGTATACTTAGTACTTTACTTGAAGTACCTAACCTCTAAGTTACTTTATACTTTACTTTAGATAGTTTTAGATGTACTTTCCCCAACAGTGCCTTTTAAACACAATAAGCACGAAGACCCTTTGTTCATGTTGCACGGAAAGAACCTTTAGACACATCCAAACCCTTCACCCCTAAAACCTTTTTCCTCCAGCCACACTCTTTGCTCAGAATGAAGGTAAAAAACAAAAACAAAAAAAACCTATATGGACAAGGTTATATTGTTACACTTTTTTACTTATGTGGAGTTGGATGGAGGCCTGAAAATACAATTTCATATTGTCTTGATTCTTTTTGTTTCTCTTACGACTTTCTTGATATCACTAAGCTCTGTGTACAAAACTTCCTCTCCGATCACCCCGCCGTGCAATTGTTACATTCCCCAATATGTCTCGCTATTTCTGAGTTCGCCGTGTTTATTATTACGTTTGTTTTGTGCTCTAGTAAACTATCGTTTACACACCTTGACGTCTGTTCGTTCTAGTAACGATACATTACTTGAACATAAAAGGAACTTAAAAATACACGCGTCAGACTCAGTAATAGCGAAACATAATGGTGAATGTAACAATTGCACGGCAGTCAGTCAGAGATAAAAGCTTTATACAAAAAGCCTAATGATATCAATTCGATTGTAACAGAAACAGTAATAATCAAAACAATAGGACATTTTATTTTCCAGGCCTCAATGCAACTTGACAGTAAGTCAAAAAGCGTTCTTTGGTATATTACCTTGTCCGTTCGATTAAAATTGTTTTTTATGTGCATACTAAAAAAATAGTGTGACCGGAGCAAAACATTTTTAGGGTGAAGGGTTTGGATATGTCTTTCCGTGTAATATGAACGAAGGGTGTTAATGCTTAGGGTGCTTAAAAGTTAAATCGTAGCATTTTGAACAAAGGACGTGTCTACGAGGGAAGTTGGTGGTGATTGTATCGAGAAGGAATACATGAACATCTCGGAGAGGTCATTCAGCGTACTAAATTACAAATAGCGCTAGGACAAGGACAGAGGAAGAAGTGGACAGGACAGGCGCTAACTCACAACTGCCGGTTTTATATACAACGAGAAAGAAGTGGGCGAAGGAAGTAGCTGGTGTTGAAAAAAGAAGAAATAATTCTATTTCTTGCCGGGGCGTTCTAAGAAAGTAGCTTGTTAGACTGATAAGACTAAAACACATTAGGCCAAACCAAAATATTAAAAATAAACAAAAGTATTGAATTTGAAATATCTACGATAATATTTTTGAAGGGTCAAAAAATGACCTTTAGGCCGTATACAGTTTAAATTCTCGTTGTATATAGAACCGTCAGTTGTGAGTTAGCGCCTGTCCACTTCTTCGTCTGTCCTTGTCCTTGCGCTCTTTGTAATTAGGTATGTATAACCAACTAGCCCGCCAGAATATTTTGATAAGTCTTTCAGCGACTGAATCATATATGAGTCCAATCGGTGCTTTATGAAGGAAGTGTATGCCTCGAAAAGGATTTGTATAAGAACGAGAGAAAATAAATGATCTGGATGCTTTTAAGATTCTCCTGTGACTTTTTCTTCGACTTCAAAGTTCCCTATTTTTACTCACCACACCTTTTCATCAATGCCATACTAGATGAGTTCCAGCATGTCGATGCATACTTAACGATCCAGGACGTTATGGCATATTAGATGAGTTCCAGTATGTCATGACATACAAGAATGTATCTTAGTTAACTGAATATCGTACCCGTATTTGAAGCGGCCCACTGGATGTTTTTCCAGTATGTCACGATGTACTGACGAATGCCACGATGCCATGATAGATTATGAGTTACAATATATCGTTATTTGGACCATTTTATTTTGCAATTACTTGAATATTGTAGAATATTGTAAAATATTTGAGTGTGTTTGTCGTTACCTGCAGTCTTGGGGTTTATGAGTCATGCATCATGAATATTGTACCCGTATTTGACGCAGCATACTGAATGCGTTCAGGTGTGTCGCGACATCCTTGATGAGTTCTAGCTTGTCATGACCTGCTAGATGAGTTACAGTACGTCGTGACATCCTGGATGTATTTTAGTACGCCACAGCTTATATTGACTCGTAGTTGACGCAGCCTACTGGATGCGTTGTGGTATGCCGCGACATAGTTGACGAGTGCCAGGATGTCAGACATATTAGACGAGTTCCAGTATGTCGTTACTGGATGTATTTTAGTTTATGATACAGGTATTTGACGTGGCATACTGGATGCGTTCCAGTACGTGCGGCATACTTCATGAGTTCCTGGATGTCATGGCATACTGGATGAGTATGTCGTGACATAATGAATGTATTTTAGTATGACAAGCACTTAATATTTTACCCGCTTTGATGCGACATGATGAATGAACTCCATCATTCATAACATACTGGACGCATTTTAGTATGGCTAATAAACCCTCACCTAACCCAGTTCGCTTCGGAAAAGCGACCTGCGTTTGTGTTTTGTGTTAGCGACGTGAACATCCACTCCTTGAATCAGACTGCGCTAAAGACTGCGCAGGGCGAGGGCGGCTACCGGCGGATGGAAAGGGCATCTACCAATTGCATTGTAGAGCCATAGCTGAACAATGGGAGCGCGCCAGTGCAAGGCAGCCAGCGAGCGCGCCGGCTCTTGCTAGCAGGTGCCGCGTGAACGGGATATAAAGATTGTCTCTTGCCGAAGCTCTGGACAGATGTCAGGATGTCGTCACACTGAACAGAGTGAAGTTAGACTACTTGGATTATTTCATATATATCGTAAATTTTTCATCCCGCAAATACGAAAAAAAAAAGAAAAAAAGTCGCCAGCTCTTTTTACTTACAGTCACCATCTTCGCGCAGGACCGTTACGTGAAGTCAAATAATGTATTTTGCTCCACGCAACGAGGCAACTATACTTCGTTTCAGCTTGGGTCCAGACGCAGCTGATGCTACAAGCGCGAGCTCCTGGCTTTCAGCGTCCCTGCCAAGCACGCGCGCTCGTGCAATGCAAGCACTGTTCAGGGCCATATGCTCGCGCTCGTAGCATCGGCTGCGTCTGGACCCAAGCTGAAACGAAGTATAGGGTGGATTCTGTAGAGCCACAACTGAACAATGGTAGCGCACCAGTGCAGAAGCCAGTGAGCGCCGGCTCGTGCGAGCGGGTGCCGCGTGAGCGGGATATACTAAAGAGGGCACAAAGAAGATACTCTTGCCTAAAACTGTGGACGGACGTCACCTCATTCTCTGGTATATCCCGATCACGCGGTATGCATGCTCGGCTACGAGCCGGCGCAGTCGCTGGCCTCTGCACCGCACTCCCATTGTTCAGCTGTAACTGTACAGATTTTCCGACCGGAGGGGGGGGGGGGTTTATGGTGGCCCAGGCCGGTAAGTCTGCATCATGATGATTTAAATGTCAAACACCTATTTGTTGGTTCACTGTATATAAAAAACAAAACAAAAAACAAAGTTTTACCCCAGCACACCCATTCCTGGTCTGCTTCCCGCGGAGCTACGCAATCCGCGGGTCACAGCCTCCGCCTCCTCGTCCCACACTTGAGACCATCCCCTCAACGTCGCAACTGCATGCTTACCTTGAGTCCCCGTCTTCGCAGATGCGCGTGGTGGAGGCTGCCGACTCCATCTCCAGGCTTCGTCGTGACGGTGGTGTGGCGTCAGCTTCAAATCTGAGAGCACGAACGCAGGCGTGAGGTTGGCAAACTTTCCGGAAATCACTTGTCCACTCTTTTCGCGGAAGCATATCGCTCTGTTCAAACAACCGCACACCCACGCACGCACGAGAAGGAGGAGCTGAACCGGCGAGTATCGCTTGAAATCCTATACAGCTACCTGGCGTAATAGAGCGCCGGCGAGGCTGACGTCCCAAGGCGCTCTTTCCATAACAACATTTTCAGATAAACACCTAGATACGATAGCCTCTTGTAGATAAGTGTATCCTGCACGGTTTACGGGCGCCAAGATTTCACGGGCTTCGC
Source organism: Ixodes ricinus (assembly GCA_037355805.1). Classification (NCBI taxonomy): domain Eukaryota; kingdom Metazoa; phylum Arthropoda; class Arachnida; order Ixodida; family Ixodidae; genus Ixodes; species Ixodes ricinus. The sequence continues at coordinate 14,063 of JAZHYW010035730.1, forward strand.
GTGTCCCCTTCGTTTGTGTTGGTCACACGATGCTCGCGATGGCGAGCGGTTGAACGCCCTTCCCCCTCACGCAGAGATCAGCAAACGCACTCCAAAGGTGTGAACGATCCGGGAGCACGAGCGAGATACGCGATTGGAGAGATCGTAAACAGGGCCTTGCCATTTTCGCAATCCGATTGCGGGACTGAGAAACACGAAAGCTGTAGGTAAGGGTCGGCCTGGTCTACGTGGCGGTCAAGGCTGCTATGGCAGTGTTAGCGGTAGCGCGTTAAGGTGACGGCGTTACCGGTAAGCCGTTGCAAGTAACGGCGTTACCAGTAATGTGTTACAAGTAACGACGTTACCGGAACCGCGTTACGTTTTTGGTAACGCGTAACGTATTCGTTACATTTTCAAAACTGTAACGGGCAACGTACTTACGTTACTTTTTTCGAGTAACGGGTAGCGTAGTTACGTTTCTCGTTACACATTAATCTCAAGACTTGAAAACATTGCACTAATTTTTTTCGTGCTTTTTAGGCTCCAAGAGTTACGTGAATTCTTGAGCTTTGGTTGTTCTTCTTTGCGTTTTTTACTGTAAGTATTTAGGCGAAACCGTAGAAAAAGATAAGGTAATTATGTTCAGTTTTTGCATGGACATAATGTTTCTTGAAACATATGGTTCTTATGCATACCTCAACGTCAAAGTAGTACAACGAGTTAATTCATAATTTAAAAAAGTAATGCAAAAGTAACGTGCGTTACTTTCCTTCGGTAACAGTAACGCGTTTCGTTTGTTTTGAGGTCACTTAGGTCGGTAACGTGTTACTTTTATTTGCAGGTAACGAGTAACGTATTTCATTACTTTTTTTTTGTTAACACATACAACACTGTATGGATTCAAAAGTCAAATGGTTAGACGCAGTACTGTCTCAAAAAAAGGAGGTCATTCAGTGGGGGTAAAAATTCCGTAATTAATTAATTTTTATCGTCATTCATCACCCCCAGAAACAGGTTCGCCTGCAATAAACCGGGTTTACCAGCCAGAAAGAGAAGATTTACGACCCTGAAGCTACACTACGAAACATCGAGATTGATCAAGCAAGTAATGTATTCTCTTCAAGAACATGACCCCGTTTCTAAATACCTCACTCACCCTCACAGCCACACTCACCTCAGCCCCTCACTCACCCTCACCCTCATGGCTACGCTCGCCCTCAACCCCTCACTCACCCTTATCCTCACAGTCACACTCACCTTCAGCCATTCACTCACCCTCACTGACACTCACGGCCCTCACGCCTCTCACGCCCCTTACGCAAGCATGGCCCTCACGCCCCTCGCACACTCACCACCCTCACGACCCTCACACACTCATGGTCCTCACAGCCTTCACAACCCTCACAGCCCTCACGGCCTTCTCGCCCTCACACCCTCACAATCCTCACGATCCTCACGATCCTCACTCACCCTGACACTCGTGATTTTTTTGGTTCAGAAACTCACTCACTCTCACCTCCCTGTAAAGATGAGGGTGAGTGAGGGTGTGTGAGGGCCCTCATAAGTGAGGTTTGCCAAGGTTTGATAAACACTATAGGTTGCGGCGAAGTATTTCCGAAGTTTTATGAGGTCTATAGAAAGAATAAGACTTTCCCAGTAAAAGTGTGTTGTTCATAGTTGTCGACAAAAAAAAAAATTCTTAGCACACCAATAACAATTTGAGGGGGTTACATAGAAACAGTGTGGTGTCAGGTCGACTTAAACGACAAATATTTCAGTGGCTGATTATTGTTTTCCCTTCAAAAATGAAACCAGCGGAGGTCTGTATGAACTAACCAATGTATGTTTTGGTATACTACTAGAGTGTATAATCTTTTGGGGAACTTTAATCTCTCCGATTTTGTGTGCAAGGATCGAAAGGTGGCTTGCTCAGAAAACTCACTTCATACTAGCTTTATTACAATTGTAGGAATGTTTGAACTAACAGTTCTGCAACTTACCGGAAACAACTGACAAGGTTTGTGTGTTACCTTTAATTCCTGTACATTGAATTGCTACAGCGACATAAGTTCATTCAACGACAATCAAAACCAAAGGGTCAAGGGAGAACAGTGCTTTGCTATAATAACCAGTCTCTCCGTATTTTTTGAACAGTCAGGAACGATCAACATTGATTCACTCTGGAACTTATTCAAATAAAAATGTACAACCTTGTTGACAAAGATATTTCCTTCGGAATGCAACCTTTGAAAACAAAGGACAAGCATTGGATAATAAAAGAAGTGAGACAGATTATTAAGCAGAAGCAAAGACCTAGTTTCAATTTCGAAATAGGGGGAGCATCCCAAAAAATAAGATTGAAAAAAAAGTCAATACTCTTTTCAAAACTACAATAAAATAATTCTAATCCACGTATTACAAGAAGTTGAGAACTAAATAAAAATTAATCTTTTTTTTTGTGGGGGGGGAAGGGGGGGGGGACTTCGCTAAAGCAAATAAAAATGATAGTGCAGCTGTTTCTCCTTTCTTAATACATGACCGACTTATCGTGGTTGAACATACAAGGCTACCTATCTCAACGAGTATTTTTAATTTGTCTTTGTCCTCAACCTACTACCTCCGGCTGTCACCCAAACGTGCAAGCGGTGATGCAACGTGTTACGTCACTTAGTTCTAAAGAACTGGCGAACTATTTGTGTGCGCTTTTTAACATATCATTACCAAAGGGAGGAAATGCTTCCTTCTGATTGGAAAATTGAAAATGTGGTGGTAATACACAAATCACAATCCAAAAACTAAGTGGAAAATTAGAGACCAATTGTTTTTCCATGTGCATATACTACGAAAACTTACGGAACATGTGATTTATAGTAATCTCGATGCTCACTTGAACTCTGACAACTTATTTTATTCGAGGTCAGCACGGCTTTCATTCTGGAGCATCCTTCACTACTGTTCTTGTCGGCGTTTATCACTTACTTGTGTTATGTTCAGGGCCCGTTTGCTCGAAGCTGGTTAACTAACCGCGGTTAACCGGATTTCCCTACGAGGGGGAATTTTAGGTCATGTGACCGGCAGAGTAAGGACGGCGGGGAAACATGGCGGTGCCCCGGTCAGTGAGCGCCGCTCGCTTTGGAACTAATACGTCGTTGTAGCTGCAATATCGGGCGCGTTTGTCAGCAATGAATGGTGCAGGAGGCTTTCGATTTGCCCTACCTCACTTAAAAACGCAAAGCATGAGCAATGACCTCGCCGCATTTTTTAGATAGTCTTTCGATTCTGGCAATTCCTAAGCCTAAATGAACGCGATAGTTGTCGGCATGGCAACGTCTTTGAGGGTAGATGAGCCATTTGCTGTATTACCCAAAGCATCAAGGAGAATGCGGTTGGTGTTCCACGCCACACACGCCTTTCTGTATAAAAGATTCAGTAAACAGCAAATAAAGCGTTGGCTGAACGCGCGAGCAAAATGCCATTTGTTTGATTATTTGCTTTGAAAAAAGCTTTACTGCTGAAGCAGCACGTGCTTCGCGTGGAGCAATCCCTGCATTCTCGCCCGTGCTTGGGCAATATGGCAATAAAGGTATTCACCAGCCGCCACTGTTGGTCCTGTTTGAGGCGCATGCTCTGGGCGACCGCATTAAGCGAGCTGCAAGACCGGCAATGTTGATGGTGCGGGGTGCACGTTGCGAAATAACGCTGTGGAAGCTAGCCATCAGCACATTATCGTAAGCGCACTGAATGGCAAGCGCCGGTGAATACACCCTGCCGGGTCTATTCGCATGACCAATCGGCGAAGTGCAATGGCACCATTAATGCGTACTACGAGTGTGGTTAAGACGCGCTGCGCGTGCTGGCGTCTGCAGTAATAAGTATCCGCAAAGCCGAAACCGCCACGAACAAGTTCTTGTTTTGCCGCTGCGTCATGAGTTTTATTATGATTATTTACCCTCAAAGAACCTTTATGGTGGAAATGACGTGCGGATCGTTGAATTGCATGCCAGTGTTATCCTCGATGTTGAATGATTTACTAATGGGTGGTCTCCATTGGAGCTTGGTCTGAGTTTCAATTTATGACGATCGCGCGCAGTTCCGGTTCTGGCCAACAAAGGTACCAGTATAACGCCGCCTTTTTCACTGCTCACTTCGCTGTCATCGTTTCTGGGCTGAACTTCGTCGTTTTCTTTCGAACTGACCTTTCAACGGGCTTGTCTTCACTTCAGACAGCAAATATTTACAAATTTTCCAAACAGGAGTTAATTGTTCACCCGCAAATTCGCCTTTACAGCAATAAAATTCTTCTTGATAAATGTATGCCGCGCTGTGTGCGAAAACGCGGTAGCGCGCATCTTTGGGTCCCCCCATTTCAGGAACCTTTTCCGGGAAAACCGCCTGTGTAGCCAGAGTGACACAGCCACCATAATAAAACGCAAGGAGCTGCATCAGCTCATCAGCCTCGTCGAACCTTTAGAATGCGCACCGTTACCTAGTAGGGAAGAACGGTTAACCACTAACCACGGTTAAAGTTATCGGCTTCAATAAACAGACGGGAGTGTTGGTAACTGCTGATATGTTCACAATATCGTTCTACCTCTTTTATCTTTTTATTTAATGACACCTACAGACCCTATAATTATTATGAGGGTGACAATAATAGTTAAACTCTCCCTCGTTGCCAGCTCAATGACAATCTGGTAAGTTCTGATCTTTACTGTCTAACAACAAACACAATTTTTCGCCAACGTATTCTATCGTTCATCGTATGTTGTGCCTTCAAACCTTGGCGATTGCAAACACGACCGCTACTAATCCAGGATATTTAACGTGCATTGCACCGGTAGGTTTTATGACGCACCGGAACAATGACTCTCATTTCCTGCGTTTGCCAGCTATAACGTAAAACGTATCAACTATACTCACCTTCGAAAAATATATATCTATATACTATTTTTAATTCTTTTATTGCGATCCTGTTTGGCTCTTCCCACCACTGGAAATGACGTCCGTCATTGATGTTTAGCCTCCCCGTTCACCCTTAAGCAGGACTACGGACGGTGGCACAACTTCCGTGCACTGAAAACTACAAGCGCAGGCTTCTGGCTGAGACATTCATTTCTGCCCTGCACGCTCTCTCTGGAAACAAAAATGCCTACTTAATAATGCAGCCATATTTACCGATGTTTGTTTGCTATTAGCGGCGAGATGTTTCGGTGGCGCCTCGTGGTTACCTTTATTGACGTCTGGCAAGCAAGTTCGATGGTGTTTATGATTGAATGCGTCAAACTGGAAATCATAGTGTTTGAACCAACACTGTTACCGTCAAAATTGATTATCACGTTTACTCTGTACCGTCACGGCTATCGCTTGCTGACGTCATAGTCAGCGTTCGGTAATCGTGGAGCCGACCACTGCGTTGTTTCTCGATCGCGCACGTCATGTCGCCGTTTCAACGGGTCGAACGCGACCCCGATGTTAAAAGCGAAAATAAGGCATAACGTCGTGCCAGCACGCTTGCTCGTGCAATGCAAGCACTGTTCAGGGCCACACGCTCGCGCTCATGGCATCAGCCGCTCTGGACCCAAGCTGAAACAGAAATATAACAAACTACAGCCTATCGGCGGCGGACCTCTGTACGCTTCCGCTTATCCTTTTCTTTTCATTTGCCTCGCATCGCCCTTTTTGTTTGTAATTTGCTTTTGAATCTCTAAAATGCGCGCAGATCGCCACAGGTGTATAGACGCTTTCAGCGCGCGCCATATTGAGCCGCCATAGCCGACCTTCTCGTGCTTTACAGTGCCGATCAACTGAGCAGGTGATTACGGGCCTCCACGGTATGATGGAAAACGACGCAGTAGCACAAAGGGGCATCGACCTGTCCTGCTGTTGTGATGAAAGTGAAGCGAATGGCATGAAGGAAACAAAAACTGAAGGTGATTATGGCGGTGCCCGTAACGCAGGCTACCTGAAAGCGTCTGGTACTTCTCAAGATTAAAATAATTTTACGCAATCGCTATTCGTTGCTGAAGAACAAATAAATAGACTAGAAAAGTCTACGGGGCGCAAATACTGTGAGCGCCCTCGAGAATATCGCTCGATCAAGATGGCACTGAAAGAGTGTATTCATAGACGCCATGTTGAGGCGCTGCTCTCGGCACGTGCTCAAGAACGAGCTCATATTAATGGCTGCTATGACCCGTAATTTTGATGAGTGGTTGTCAGAGCAGTGAAAATTCACCGTCCGCCGCGCTGCAGTTAATGCACACAGCTAAACAGCAGTGATACTCTATAAACGCTTTAAACAGCAGAATTGAGCCCTCCGGCTATGACCTTCTCTTGCGTTACCGGGATACCAAGATGTTGGAGCAGGCGCTGATGACTCCACAAAGATCTGTGCTGTGAAGAAGGACACCGTAGCACTAAAGTGGTGATAACGCTCTGCTGGTAATGATGGGTGATGTAGACGAAATAAGAGGAAACAAGAGCTCGAGTACAAAAGCATACTTATTGACTTGGAAATGGGAAACACGCCATACTGCTCCCCTTTCGTCTGCGGCGTACTTTGCGTCGACATTGAAGGAACAAACACCTTCTGATCGAACACGCGCGCTGTCCTCGGCGCGCTGACGCTGGGCGTGGAGCAGGGTGGAGCCGCTGCCTCGCCAGTCACACCAGCGCGCCATCGGGTAGCAGCCGTTGGAACTGACGAGGCGGCAGCCACTGGGAACTCGTCGAAGCGCTCCGTAATGGGATCGGCAATCCATCAGCTTTATGCTGCGAACCGGCGGCCGGATGCGCGAAAATTACGACGCCGGCGACGAAGGCAAGGCAGAAATTTCCGGTCTGCGGCGCGATGCTGGCGCCGGTTTGAACGCCGGAAAAACGTTTTCTCTCGGGCAATGCGGAACGCACAGGGGAAGTGGCGCTTGCTGACGTCAGATCTCCAGCGAGCTAGCCTGACGACAGTAACGACGGAAGTAACGCGACGTGACGCGCGCGAGGCAAGTAGGAGGTTTTGGGGCTCTCGTCAGCTCTCGTCTATTCAACACAAGATGCGCGCAGGCGCGCTCCCGCAGGCGACAACAAATCTGAACGGCGCGACTAACCCGCACCGACGAGCGAATCCGGTCGGCGGCGGTACGGCCCCTTCGCTATGTGAACGAGCTACTCGCTCCTCGTTAAACCGATGCCGTTTAGCTAGGCTTTCGCGTGGTTTCTGGCTGAAACTGACCGCCCGGAGAAAGGAGATTTAGGTGCCGTTTGGCGCGGTCTCAAAACTGATAACGTCGGCTCCTTCGCAGGACAGTCAATGCTCGCGTAGACTGCATATCGGTGGGCAACGCCCATGCTGGCTGCTACAAAGCGTCTGCTAATGCAAGATCTCGTGCCGGGAATGTGCTGCGCAGGCGCTCTGAAGGCAAAACAAAAATTCGTCATAACCACATTAGCCACAGTACGATCAAAGCGGTAAGCTGCCACGTCGCCGCAAGCCGTTAGCGTCGTGTTCACGCACCGTGGGCAATGCTGGTGACTGAACAAATAAAGCCCCTCTATCCTGGGAAGAGCAAGCTCCATTCATTGTTGTGGAAATACTCCGTGACACGCGCGCGCACTCTGAAAGAACATGATGCAAACCCCAACAGTGCTGCGCGTGCCGTCGTTGTGTCGCAGACTGCGCTGACGCGTACCTCGTACGTATTGCTTTACGGCAACACTGGGCTATGGAAAGGTTATGAACAAAGGTTGGAACAATCTTCTAAATGGACATCTGTTTACAAACGCTTTTGTTTTGTTTCAGGCTGCTGTTCTTTTTTGGTCAGAGTGCGTGAAAAGCGTCTTCCCGGAACAGGCTCTTAGCAATGATGCCACGAAGGTAATTTTATAAACATCTCTTTGCTGCTATTTTTACCGACATGCGGTGGACGACCGTTACTACTATGACACTCCTCTGTGGCGACATGCGCGATCGCGTCGCTGGCAATTCTTCTTCCACGATTGGCGGATGCTGACTATGACGTCAGCAAAGCTTTCTTATTGACGGAAATGAACCGACCACGACTTCGTTTGACGGTGTTGGCGGTGCTGGTGCTGAAGCGCTATGTTTTAAGCTTCGCCGCCATTGGCACCACAAACGCTGACTATGGTGGCCAGCGCACGAGCTTAACTATGGGAGACGCATAAACATCTCGGCGCTCCACGCTGACAGGCCTGGCAGATGCTGTACCGGACGCGATTACGGTAGTCTATGGTTGCTGAAACCAATGTAGCCGGTGCTGTCACCAACTGTTCGTGCTGCGTATGTGCGCTTATCAACGCAAGGCGTTGAACACGCACGATGCGGAACTGTGAATACCGCACGCAGGACTGGGATTTAGGCATTAAAGAGTCTATAATTATGAGGTCAAAGAACGGATGAAGAGGAGAAGGCTAAAGGCCGGTTCGAACGCGCGTTTGAATCCGTTTGACTGCATTGCATCAGTACAGAAAATGGAGTCACCTGCGCACAGCGTATGGTCGTGGAATTAATTCAAAAAATCATCTTGTGCGCGATATAAGCAGCAGGGATGTCTGGTTTCGCTGCCACCAACAGTCAAACGCGTTAAACGCAACTGTGAACCGGGCTGCGGCTATGTGTTTCCGTGGCGCGAACTTGGTCGATGCACGAGGCACGTGCAACGTACAGCCGCTGGAAAATCCGCAGCGGCTGGCACCTGGCACTGGGCTGGATTTCAGACGCCGCGCAAGTTTCCAGAATTGACCGGCATGCCTCCAGCGCACGTCTACGGCAATAATGGCACCGCCTGGGATATGGGGCTTTGGGAAGGCATGTAATGGGCACTTCGCTGCGGCGAACGCCCGGCACGCCTCAGAGCGATGAAATGTCTATCGCCTGGCTCCTCGGGGATTCTCGCGCTACGCTTCTTTTCTCGGTTGGGTTTGAACCACAGTATCTTACACCGTGGTTTGAACATAGTGTTATACTGTCGCGCATTCGCCTTAATAACTTTATGGAGTTCTGGAAAATCGTGTTTGATCTCGCCGTTACGAAAACGACGCTGAATATCTTCTGATATCTCTGTTTCAGATCCTCGCGCTCGCGTCGCGTTGGGCGCCTGCGCAAACCGATGAACTTGAACTTTGTGACTCGTGGGTATAGAGGACGCTGGTGCTACCAAAACCTAAGTTTGAAGCAGGTTCTTAAGGTGGCGCGATGATCATACCCTGGGAAGCGGGCAAGGTGTACACGAGCTCAATCCGGTAGCTTCAGTGACGGCGAGCCCCGCTAGTGAACGTAGTTCTGGCATGTAGTGCCACTAAACCCGATATTAACTGTGATGCGGCTA
>JAZHYW010035732.1:0-5000 GCA_037355805.1 Ixodes ricinus
TAAAAGGGGTACTCTGGTGATTTTTGAGCTATTTCAACTAACTATATTTTGTTAACGTAGCAGCTTGGGCGAGTTGGTTGCACATTACGACACACCACAGCGCACTATAGAAAACAACACTCACTCCAGACACACGAAAAATAAAGCGAAATTCAATACAAACCGCTGCTGACTCACAACTCGTTTTATATAACTTTGTCTCTTCAACCTCTAGCAACGCCGAATTTGCCAAATCACGCGCTATGATCTCCTAGATGCCCAAGATTTTTTCTCTTTTTCTGTCAGGTGTAAAGAAGGTGTACTAATACAATTGTTAGAATTCCTGACGATACAGTTCTGCTTCGATTATTTCTCGAGTTAACTGGTTATTGTTCCTACCTAAAATTGTACAGGATGGCAGGTGAACGACGCACCCACAATCACGGCAGTGTATGCCGAGATGCCCTGAGTTGGCTCTGGTGCAGTTGGTTTTGTGTTCCCGACCATATCTTCTGGTGCTGGGCCGCCCTTTCAGCCTGGCGGTACCCCTCTTCTCCCTCAGGTGTGGCTGAAAGCAGCCTGGAATATTGAAAATCCAGGGTAATTTTTTGCAGTGCTCAAGAGCTTAAAACAATATAGAACATCATACATACAGGCTGGAGGGTCATAGTTTAAGAAAGACCAACTCGTAAAATAGTATCACAGGAAGCAGCTGAGCGGCAGCTGGCACCTAACAGACCTTCGAAAGTTTTTTTTGATTTTACACAGTTCAGAGAGATTACCATAAAAGAAAAAGTACCGCAGTATCCTGATTCATGTTCCACTCTTGGTAGAGAGAGCCCACCCTGGCTTTTGTAAGATTATTTTAAGCGCAAAACAGGTGGCCCATGTTTATAAATCTCACTGCTAGGCCAGGTGACTTTGTATGAATATGACCTACAACTGTAGATAAGTAGACAATGAACATTGGAAAATGCTTATATTTGGTTGTCATCCCTCGCTGTGGTAACAGCTTAGACGAGGCCACAGATTTTAAAAATAGCATCTTCAATCTTTCACATTCCTTGTAAGATCTTCCATTCATGACCTGGCTACAATATTTATAACCCTCTCTGGTAGCACTCTACGAAATAGACTACCTTACATTTCCAGCTTCAAATTATTTATATTTGTATGTGACCTTAGTCTATAGTTTTATCTTTTTTCTTTATTTGCGACTCCAAAGTTCTATGAAAGGGGGATAGAGGATTTGCAGTGTCGTTTTCCAGCTGGGCAGAAGGGAACAGAAAGAAGGGAGGAGGGGGAGGAGGAATAACAGATGTGGAAGGAGGTTCGCTTCGTGTGCATAGTCCGTGGGGCCACGATAGATGTCGAGCTTGTTGACAGATATTGCACATGCTTCGACCATGACTCGTTTCAAAGTAGGACTTGGGGCATCTGCTATTATGAATGTTGCTGCATTTGGTGCTCGCGTCCCGAGCGCTTGCCGAAGTGACGAGCTCACATCTCTGGACCGATTTCCTCGCAGACAGACCTGTTACTGTTTGCAAAACAGTGGCTTTTTCTATGCGCGCAACCAAAGCGGATCTCGGAGTAGAAGATGAATGGGTCATGCTTGTGTGTGTGAGACAGAATACCCTTTCCTTCGCCTTCGGTATATAGACTGCGTAGCCACTTGCTAAGGTAGTTGTCCCCCGCTTTCCATTGTAGGGCAAGAACAACATCAATCAATCAATCAATCAAGGTTTTTCATTTTACATCAAATACTGATGTAGGCTGCAGGGGTAAAAAGTGAAAATGTTTGACTTGACGAGGCCTCTGCAGCCTTACAGTTGCAGAGAGCGACCAGCCAGCAACACCCAAGAATAACAATTAATAATATAAAAAACAGCCATACTTACGTTTTTGTTTTCGGGTAAAACCCGATATTTCCCGATTTTCGCACCCCGAACAGTTTTTATGAAAATCGGGTTAAACCCGATTTTCCCCAGAATACCGGTCTTGAAATCAGCTGAATTTATGGAAAATAAGAACAATTCTGGATCTGTTTCAGAACTGCTTCCTCGGTCACTCGTTTGATGGTAACAAACTTCTTCGATTTGCGTTACCTCTGCATATATTCGCTTCAGAATGAGTCAGAAGGCGGAAATATACTGTAAGATCGAGCACGATTGCTATATCATATACTTTGTTGACTTTTGTTTCGTGTAAATAACACATTTCAGGTACTTGCCCTTCATAAATAAGACCCGAGAAAACCCGATTTCCTAATGGCTTCAGAAAGACCCGATTTCTCCCCGATTATCAGCCTGAAAAATAGCGCCCGATTTTTACCCCTCGATTTTTGAAAAATATAAAACCTGAAAACAAAGAACCCTACATATACCTCATAATGAACAAACCCAAAATAAACACAACGTCAAGCACCCACACTATCGCAGAAAGCAAAAACAAGATAACCTCCATGGTTAGAGGACATCGCCACTTGTGCTATTCTTAATTATATTTTTATTGTTTGTTAGTAGGTTTCCTACAATCCGCCTATAGGGCAATATTGTGGGACTGAATGACACGCAAAATCTACTAAAACAGAGAAAAATAAAACGACGAAGAACTATGCGGCGAAACGCATATTTGTCGTTTTTAAACAAACATTCACCATTTCACAATGTTATATTCAAAACATTTAAAACAATAAAAGAATAGATAGCAATTTTTTGATTCTTTCTGACGTTGTAGAAGTCCACTTCGGTGTAATCGCATCAGTAACTCTGGGAGTATTGCATGAGCCCATGTTGACTGCTAACTCGAGCTTCACCTCGGTGAGTTGAAAACGAAGATAAGACGGGACGAACAGAAAACAGGAGCTTGCGTCGGACATTCACGGCTTTCTTCGTGTTTTTGTCTCTGCGCTCTAAACTCATACCAGTAAGAGGATGGATCGCTTCTAGAGACAGTTGAAGCGTGTACGAATCAAACAACGCGTACATCGCGCATCGACTTCGTCCCCACAATTGACTGAATAATACGCAAAAAACAAAGAAACACACAGACACTATGAAAGAAGGTAAAAACCGACACGTGCTGACAAATCACTGTAAGATAAGGTCCTAAACACACTCCCTCGGAAGCAAGCGTCAGGAATCCAAGCAAGGCCCTATGAAATTTCCCGGAAATGTTATTCCCACACCTATAGCTGTTCCGTTCCGATTCGCACGGACGTTGGATCAGCGTGGATTCGTCTAATCACTAGTGCGAGATCCACGATTAAGAACCACACCTTAGTACTCTATAGTCGTACCAAACTGCACAAATCGCTTCTCCACGTCGGTGATACGGTTCGGCACATTTCCAGGCATACCTTTATACTTCCCGCTGTCTAGACATCTACCCAACCAAGACAACTGTTATTTTTTTTTTGTCAGTTTAAACGAAGGAAAGTTGCATCGCCTTCTACCAGTCATGCCACGGTAACTGCGATATACTCCGTTCCATCTTACGATGGACCGCGGGGAAGGCTAAGATCCATCTAAGCTCACTCATGTGAGTGGTCTAGTAAAGCACCTTAATTGTTGGGCTAGTTAGTACACATATTTAGGTACAAAATAGCGCAAAAGCAGTCTTGTATGCGTTACAAGAAAGGTAACAAAATACGTGACTTGTTACTTGGAAATAAAAGGAACGTGTTAGCACCTTACGTTGCCTTAAAATAAAAGAAACGCGTTGCCGTTATCGATAAATAGTAACGCACAGTTACTTTTACGTTGGTCTTTATTTTATGAATTAAAACGTTTTACTGTTTTGACGTGACAGGTATGCATAAGCGCCATATCTCAAGAAACATTATGTCCATACGGAAACAATTAACCTCATTACCTATCTTTTATTATTTTGAAGATATATATTCCGCAATCTTCAAAATTTTTAAGATATGTGGGATGAGAGCATAAATCCATGTGACTTGCTGCCAAGAAACAAAAACAAAAAAAATTGAAGTGTACTTTTTTTAAGTTTTGGGAAGAAGATGTTATGAGTAACGTAACTACGTTACCCGTTACTCTAAATAAGTAACGTATGTACGTTATTCGTTACCGGAAAAAGTTTAGCGTTACCGGTAACGCCGTTACTTGTAACACGTTACCGCCCGCCAACACTGCGCAAGAGAGACAAGGACGAGAGAGCAGACAAAACAGGCGCCTATCCCGTCTACCTCTTTGTCGCTGCTATTTTATTTTTGTACTCACGTGACCGTCACGTGACCCTCGACAGGGGCGCAGAGACGCGCGGGGTGCGTCGTCACGTGATTCGTTCAATGCGTCGGATTGGCTGCTATGTTTCGTAGCGTGCAGCGCAGTCCACCATATACGATGAAACGGAGTATACCCCAACCTGTAAGAGCCTCCGTATAACTTCGTCCCCCTTAACGTCACGGCACCGATTTTGACGGGCACGGGTAAATGCTTCGCCACAGTCGGGAGTCGAGCAGCAAATTTACCCCCTGATAATAGCTTGGGGCGCGACGCGCTAAACCACAGATAGGGAAGAAGGTGTGTGGGGGGGTCGCTAAAAAGCGGGACGCCGAATAGGCGCGAGTAAGAAAACAAAGGAAGACAATTATAGTCGACGAGGAGCGTGATTGACGAGTGCCTATATTTACCACATCCTCCCAAATTTTTCCACCTGCTCCCGCGGGTTCTCATGTTATTTAACTTTATTTTTATTTTTTGCCCAGCCGTTTTATTTATTCGTTTTTCTGCTGTGTTCCGGGGCTCCTTCTGTCTCTTTGTTTAGAGCACTCGGGGAAAACGCGAGAGCACCCTGCGAGGCGCACGCAAGAGCACTACTCTGCTCGTTGAGCTATTATTGTTCCCTTGCCTCGCATGCAACAAGTACGCGTTCTCGGAAAGGAAGCCCGCGGTCACCTGCGGTCTTGCTCCGCTCTCTTCACTACGTTTAGCAGTGCTACCCCGTAAGAATTGAAAACTTTTTTTCCGCTCTTGATGCTTGGCACTTTCATTTGT